>BPTQ01000008.1:331024589-331038065 GCA_019973895.1 Chrysanthemum seticuspe | reverse complement strand
GAATCTCTTATATCTGAGGATGAGATTCCGTGAGAAGCCTACAAAATCGGATGTTAGTGAGTCCATTAGTATGCGATTCCAAGTGTTTCTACTTAGTTCGTAATTCATGTGTTGCTTACTGGATAGCGTAATGATCTAGTAATTAGTTGATTCTATTCTTTGTTGGTTAGTTATAAATTATTAATTCAAAGTATGAAGGATTCGTTTGTGTGTTTATTTAATCGGCCTGTACCTCTTGTACGTTCGTATGTGTGTTTATTAGTTTCTGTATTAACTTAATTACTTCGTTTCTGAATAGAACCACATTCTATCCCAATTTTTGGGATTTTATGACATGTTCTGTGGAATCCAAGCCAAAATCCAAAAATGAGGTTTCTGAGAGGTGTGTTTCTGACTTTTTAAGCCTAAGATATATATTCTAATGTTAACGCTGCCGCAGTGGAATACAAATCACTGCGGCAGCACAGCGGCGGTAATCCCAAACTTAGGAAGTATGAAACTTAATTATTAAATATTGATTGGTTGTTTCTTATCTTAGTTGATTAATGATCTAGTAATGCGATAGGTCATTCGTTGTGTACTTAATGCTTGATTCATCTTTGTGAACCTTAGCGTATGATTACCTGAGTGATTGTAGGCTAAAACATCCGAAGAGTGCCTTAGAGTAGGAGTCTATATTCTCTAAGTAGATTTGTAGACAAGACCCTTTGGTAAGTTCAAAGAGTTAGGGAGAAACGCATACCCTATAACTTTAGAAACACAACGCAACTAGGAATAAGACGTGACACTCAACCATCAATAGGAGATAATTAAGGAGTAATACAAACTAAGTAAACACATCTTTAAACTATCATACGAGCACACATTAATTAGACATAGACTCCCACAACCTTAGTTTAGATAATTAGATAATAGTAGAGTAATCGGTAGAAATACCAACCCCCCCAAATCCAATACCCGAGATTCGTACCTTTCCATTTTCATAAAATATAAAAAGATAAAAAAATAATCTTCCTCAACCTTAACCTTAGCGTAGTAACTCCCTCCTAGCATTCCTATTCCCCTAGAGAACGATATCAATACCCGTGGCTTACCCTAATTACTACACTACAACGATTAGGTTCACTGCCTAGGGTGTTATAAAACTTGCTCGAAGAAAAGGAAGTTTCCTTGACCCCGAACGACGCGTGTAGCGTTATCATCTATTATGGTCCTTGTACTATTGAAACTTGGCAAAAGTGACCCTTGAAACAACTTTGGAAATTTGGCAGCTTTGGTCCCTCTAGAATCAGAAATTGCAAAATTGGTCCTTGCTTATTAATATCCAAACATTGACCCTTGACCCTTTGCACCATTGGACCCCTGCCATAAGCCATTTGACCCCCCTGTTTGACCGCTGCTTTAATATTAAACCCCCCCTAGGTCAAACTTCAGTCAATTCCCGCCCACCTTCTCCTTCACCAAATCCATGCCTGCAACACTCAACCTTCCATCCTTCCAGCTCTTCCCCCACTCACCATGTTCCCTCCACCTCAACAACCAAACAAGAAACATTTAATGCCTCCCTCCCCCTTGCACTCAACCCCCCCCCCCACTGGCAAAAATAACTTTGGCGCCAAAATTCAATCAAACGGCCATTATCTTCTCAAGTCATCCAATGGTTCCAAAAGCATGTGGGAAAAGCTCAGAAGAGAGAGAATAAGAGTTTGGATGTATAAATAGAAGAGGAGAAGGCAAGGAGAAGGGGTAACTAGTTTTTATATTTTTATGCAAATCGTTTTTAATAAAAAATGTTTTAGTTTAAGTAAAAAATTTGTAATCTCAGTTTCTATGTATTAAACTTTAGTTGGATAATCATTGTAATGTGCTTTCAAGTATCAATTCAAAGTTCTGTTATAGTTCCAAGTTTTCATGTTCACTGTTTAAAATTTCAGTTTCAAGCTCTTGTATTCAAGCTTCTAATAGCTTATTTTTAAGTTCAAATAAGTTTATTTAAGCTATTTATAGCTTTTGGTAAGCTTATCACTCAAGTTCAAATAATTTTGGTGTCCGGTCAACAAAAGTCAAACTTTGTTGAATATTGGTTCAAGCAATCTTGGAAATGGAATTGGGTGTTGCAGAGATTGATTTGGGGTTGGATTGGATTAGATTAGTATAGTTATGGTTCTGGTTTAAGCTGCAAAAATAAGCTGGACACTTGTGAGTTTGTATCTTATTCCCATTTCTAATTTAGTTTGCATAAACTGCTTGTATTTGTATCTGTGGTCATTAACAGTTTAAACCTGTTTATTTAGTGGTAATTAGGACAGCTAGCCTCAGTTTAAGTGATAATACAAGCTAACTAAGTAGTTGGCTTAGTTTAAATTGCAAATCAGTTACACAAATGGTGTTTGGATCAGTTAGCATAATGAGGTTTGAGCTTTGGCTTATGCTTAAAATTTGTCTACTCGGTCTCACTTAGGTATAACAGAGTTAGTTTAGCAATAAAAGAGCACCTTAGAACCAATAAAGTCAAAATCACCTTGAATCTGTTTTAAGTTCATGACTGTTGGAATTTTCAAAAAGCCAAAGCTTGATTTATGTTCAAATATCAGTAGGTTAGCTTAATATAGCTTTACTTTAGCTTAATTCATCAATCTTAGTCCATAAATTGGTTTCAAAACTCATTTTAGTCAAACTTTGCAACTGTTAAGAAAGTCAAAATGAAAAAGTCATTTTCAGCTCAACTTGGGTGATTTTTAATGAATTCATTTCTGGATCAATTTAAGTAAAATTTTGGGTTTTTCTAGTTCAGTTGGTCAAGGTTCTTAAGCTTATTTTTGTTGAATTTTTGGAAACTCTTACAAGCTTCAAAACAGCTTGTCAAAATGGTCATAAGTCCCCTGTACACACTCAGTGTATACTGAGTGTGCACAGGTGTTGTGCAGAGCTTGTCACAAGCTCATTGGAGCTCATCTTGGTCTGGTTTTTGGTAGCTAGCCAGGTCCACTTTAGGTTCTAACATCTGGTTCTGAGTTCAGCTTATTTGAGTAGCTTATTTTCTAGCCACAAAGTAGCACCCCAAAACTGTTTTTGGCACTTAAGCTCAAATCATCAAATCTGTTTAGTTTGCATGTCAGAGGTTTAGGATAGTGGTAATTAGTTGCTTTTGAGTATTTTTAGCATATTATAGCTTCTGTGATCATTTGGTTCTCTGTTGGTACCTTTAGCTTATTTTGAGTGCTTATTACTTAAGCAGTTTCACTGCAGCTTCATATTCTCTCACATAAGCCACTGTTTTTATATTTTTCACATATTTAGAATATTATTTTAGATTTTTCTTGAATTTTTCAGATTTTTCTAGTTCTGTTTGCTATTTTTCTTTATTTAAATCAGTCTTTAGTACTTTTTAATTAGCTTTTAATACAAATAAATCAGAAAAATTTCAAAAAAAAATAAGTTTTCATTTTTCCTAGGTTAAGATAAATATAAAAAGTAAAAAAATAATTTTTCTAGATTTTTCATAGTTTAATTTGTAATTTTTAGAAATTTAATTAGTTTTAAATAGTTTTTAATTCATAGAAAATAGAAAAATAATCAGAAAAATACAAAATTAGTTTTGAAAATTCTTTTTAGTTATTTTAGATTTTTCTAAGTCATAATTTTATTTTTCTAGCTTTATTTCATATTTTCTTGTATTTTAGGTTATTATTAAATAAGTAAAAATAGTTTTTAATTAATAATAATTAAATAAATAGTCATAAAAATAATTTTCTTTTTCTCAAAATTTTCTTTTATCATTAGGTTTGTAAAAATGTCATTTTTATATTTTTAGGATTAATATTGTTTCAGTTTCACATTTTCTTTTGTACGTTACGTAGTTTTTAAGTTAAATTTATAAAAGAAAAATCAAAAATTCAGATTTTAAAAATAGTGATAGCGTTTATTTAATATAATTTATTTTTTTTAATTTTCTTTAATTTGCATTTAAGCCCCTGTAATTTATAAACTTTTTCTTTAGGTATAATCAACCATATCCTTTTCCCGTTCAAATTCTCTCGATCACTATTCGTTTGATTATTCATCGCACAGCTCGTTGGGACATAATGACCTGGGGAAACACTACACTCCTCTGATCTTCATTGTATTGGTGTCTGAGCTGTTTGAAGTTTATTACGGTTAACCATTCACAAGTGGTTAGCTTGTGTGATAAAACGTGACGGTTTGGCATCGATCAAATTTTTGGCGCCGCTGCCGGGGAGCTGTGCTAATAGTCTTACGTTTAGCAGATTAGTGATTTGAATATTCACTCCTTGTTCATACCATCCATCTATATATTTTTATATTTTCTTATAAAAATCCAAAAATCCAAAAACATCTTAAAAATCAAAAACCCAAAAAAAAGATTTTCTTTCTTATTTTTACAAAATGTTTATCCAAAAATCCAAAAATATCCATCTTTAGCCTCTCACATCTTTGATTCTTCATCCCTACCCCTCTGAAAACATTTGATTCTAACTTCTTCTATTCTCATGGAATCTCTCGACTACGACGAATTCTGGGACGAAGTTGAAAAACTTCATACTTTATCACAAATGTCAAGAATTCGTGTTGTTCGTGATGATCCATTAATTCTGCATAGGGAAATGGAATGAGAAACCGGGGGGACAAAGGACCAGGTACTTCCCTCTGATAATGGAAGTGCTAAATACGTCCAACCTACGGTTATCCAAAGATCTAACCCCTCAATTGCTCCTAAGCCGTCTAAAATTGATCCTAAACTTTCACAATTTACGGTTAAAAGCAATCATGCAGAATTTAGACCGGTGACTAGCAAGAATGACTTGCCTAAACTTCACGTTTCTCAAAAACCAGAACCAGAGACCATAACGGAAGTGGTGGAAATTGCTAGCTCTCAGAGCACACCACTTGTCCCACCTCCGGATTTTTCAAAATGTTCTGCGAGACTTGATAGTCATTCGGATCACCATGTTGGTTTTGTTGATTCTTTGAATGAACAGATTCCTTCTCATAACTCTCAAATGGAATTGTTTATTCCTTGTGTCGGTTGTGGTGAGCCTCTTTTTGGTTCACCCTGTCGTTGGTGTACGTGTGTACAGTGTGGTAATGATATTCGGAACGGGAGTTGTTTGTTTTGTGGTTCGAGGAATTCATTTGATTATGATCCTAATCCGAACTCATTTAATGACCCCTCAAATTTTTCCAATTACCCACCACAGCCCGACTTATCTTCATTTAATCAACATAACTGCTGTGAATTTTGTGGAGGTCCTCACCAAGGATTTGAGTGTCAATCCGGAAACACGTTTGTCTATGAACAGTTTTCCGGTGATGCTCAGAACTTTGGTTATGACCAATATCCATATAATTCGCCAATCCAGGCTCAACAGTTTTACTGTTGTGATAATTATGGAGGTCCTCACGATAATTTTCAATGTCAACCGTGGAATCAAAATTACTATACTTCCTGTTTTGACAATTTCCAACCTCCACAGCACCATACGGTTCAAACTCCACCTGAGCCGTTGTCTCAAGAAATTTCCCAAAATTTTGAAACCGCAATGAAAACACTTGATGATATGATTCGTAACTTTAAGAATCAAGTGAGTGGTGAAAAGACCATGGGAGAATTGCTAGCCGAAGAACGAGAGGCCCGCAAATCTAGGGAAGAATTATTAGTCCTAGAGCAAGCAGCTCTAAGGCGTTCCAAATTTCTTAAGGCAGCTATGTATGATGATGACGAGGAGAGTATTCCTTTTAAGAATATTATTTCTCAACTCCCTCAGTCAGTTGATATCCCAGCAGTTGAGATTCCATCTCAAACAACTGCTATCACACCCGAAGCTCCCACTCACTCTCTGAACATGGGGGACGAGCATCTTGACACTGTTCCTGAAAAGAAATCGGACGAATTCATAAAGTCTAGTGTTGAGAACCTTGTCCCAATCCCGAGAGAGTCACAAGGAACTTCTGATCATATGTGTGATTCTCTTTCCCCTCTTGAGTGTTCAAAAGATCATTTTGAAACTTTCTCCAATTGTAGCGAAGATTGTGCATCATATGGAGACATCGAGTATGTTGAGGCATCACTTCCACAATCTGATGCTGATCATCTTCTTGAGGAGTTCACCGATGAACTCACTCACATCAATCCACTTTCATCAGAAAGTGACGATGTTCTCTTTGATTTCGAAGTCGATCTGGGAGAGATTGAAAGTCTCCCTTATAATGATCGTTCACTCACTTCTCACCCTAACAGTCCAATAGAGAATGTTGATCACTTTGTTCCTGAAGCATTCAAAACAACTCTCACTAATCCTCTATTTGAATTCGACTCTGAATTCACTTTAATTTCTGAGAATCCACTCTTTGATACTCAGATTGAGGATAGTGATGAGTCTACAGTGGAACAAGAATTCACAGATTTACATCTTGTGATTGATTCTCTTCACGAGGAGTTCGCCGGTGAACTCACTCATATCATATCTCTGCCGGAGTATGATAACTTCCAATTTGATCATGACACACCCAGGATTTGTCTTGATCACGTGAGCTTAAATGATGAGATTCATAATTCTGAAATTATGGATTCTCCTATGGATGAAGATGAGTTAGTCATGATTTTCATCATGACTTTCTTTCTTTTCTTCACCTATCCCGTGACTTCTTCTCTTCTTCACTCCTTCGGGAATGAAGACACTATCTTTGACCCCGGCATTTTCATTTATTATTTGTGAGCCGGATCTGTGTATATCTCATCGATGTGGAACTTTCACGTACTTCAATGTTTATCCAAACATCTTGAATGAAAGTCCGATGGAGATTGTCTCTTCCACTTACTTCCCCATGAACAAATTAATTCGGGGTCGAGTCAAGCTAGCGACTCGGTAATCGAAAACAGTAGTTAAACATGGGTTTTCACCCGTGTATACCACCCTAGTGTGGGGGAGTTGCCCCCCGCTATTGTATATAAGTTTCATGACAAAAATAAAATAAAATAAAAAAAAAAAAAAAAAAAAAAAAAAAAAAAAAAACTTTCAAAATAATGGCCGTAGTATTTTCCTTTTACGTTCTATGTTTCGGCATAACCGCCGGTACTTTGAATATTGAGGGCAATATTCATTTCTAGTGTGGGGGGGAATTCTCACGAATTTTATCATGTAATTATACCGCCCAATTCCCCCATTTTTGGCCAAAAATTTTTTTTTGAGTAAGTGTTTTTGCACTTACTCAGCTTATGGTTATCAGTCCGCCATGTCTAATAAACAAAAGGATTGGCTAATCCAGGAGCAAACGGCTCTTGGTAAAGATATCTCAAATCCGTTGACGGCTTGCAATTTGCCCAAAATTGTATGGTGTTCAGCTCACCATATCTTTAATTAGTGAAGAGTTGGCTAGCCCGCAAGTTTATGGCTTTTGGTAAAGGCAGTTGGAAAACCATAATTGGTAATCGACTTACCAAAGATATTTTATCTAAGAGTTGGCTAGTCCAGAAGCAAACGGCTTCTGGTAAAGACAAATCAAATCCGTTGAAAGCTGGTGATTTGCTCAAAATCATATGGTTATCAGTGTACCATAGTTCTTACTTGAACTGAAACAATTGGCTACTCCAAAAGTAATGGCTTTTGGTAAAGAGATTCAAATCCATTAAGTTTTCTCAAAAGATTGCTAGGGACTAGCAATAGTTTAGTGTGGGGGATTGATGAGTGTGTAAATACTCATCATTTTTGGTCAAATCTGAACTGCAAAACATTTAAAAATGCTCAGAAATGCATCAAAATACTGAAAATATCTCAAAATTGCATTTTATATGTTTCAGATGCAAAGTGTTTAAAATCAGATGAAAAATGAGCTAAGTTTGCATAATTGGCAGTTTCAGTCCCCCAACTTTCAAATCTTGTCAAAAATAGTCCCTGGGCACTTATTTTAAAAGAAAAGTCACCAAAGGTCCTTTTAAAATCATAAGTTGTCAAAATTAGTCCTTTGGTGAAAAATGTCAAAAGTTTTGAGAAATTACAAGTTTGGTCCTTCAAGTTTCAAAATTGTCAAAAATAGTCCTTGGAAATTTGAAAATGTCTATTATGGTCCTTGTACTATTGAAACTTGGCAAAAGTGACCCTTGAAACAACTTTGGAAATTTGGCAGCTTTGGTCCCTCTAGAATCAGAAATTGCAAAATTGGTCCTTGCTTATTAATATCCAAACATTGACCCTTGACCCTTTGCACCATTGGACCCCTGCCATAAGCCATTTGACCCCCCTGTTTGACCCATGCTTTAATATTAAACCCCCCCCCCCAGGTCAAACTTCAGTCAATTCCCGCCCACCTTCTCCTTCACCAAATCCATGCCTGCAACACTCAACCTTCCATCCTTCCAGCTCTTCCCCCACTCACCATGTTCCCTCCACCTCAACAACCAAACAAGAAACATTTAATGCCTCCCTCCCCCTTGCACTCAACCCCCCCACTGGCAAAAATAACTTTGGCGCCAAAATTCAATCAAACGGCCATTATCTTCTCAAGTCATCCAATGGTTCCAAAAGCATGTGGGAAAAGCTCAGAAGAGAGAGAATAAGAGTTTGGATGTATAAATAGAAGAGGAGAAGGCAAGGAGAAGGGGTAACTAGTTTTTATATTTTTATGCAAATCGTTTTTAATAAAAAATGTTTTAGTTTAAGTAAAAAATTTGTAATCTCAGTTTCTATGTATTAAACTTTAGTTGGATAATCATTGTAATGTGCTTTCAAGTATCAATTCAAAGTTCTGTTATAGTTCCAAGTTTTCATGTTCACTGTTTAAAATTTCAGTTTCAAGCTCTTGTATTCAAGCTTCTAATAGCTTATTTTTAAGTTCAAATAAGTTTATTTAAGCTATTTATAGCTTTTGGTAAGCTTATCACTCAAGTTCAAATAATTTTGGTATCCGGTCAACAAAAGTCAAACTTTGTTGAATATTGGTTCAAGCAATCTTGGAAATGGAATTGGGTGTTGCAGAGATTGATTTGGGGTTGGATTGGATTAGATTAGTATAGTTATGGTTCTGGTTTAAGCTGCAAAAATAAGCTGGACACTTGTGAGTTTGTATCTTATTCCCATTTCTAATTTAGTTTGCATAAACTGCTTGTATTTGTATTTGTGGTCATTAACAGTTTAAACCTGTTTATTTAGTGGTAATTAGGACAGCTAGCCTCAGTTTAAGTGATAATACAAGCTAACTAAGTAGTTGGCTTAGTTTAAATTGCAAATCAGTTACACAAATGATGTTTGGATCAGTTAGCATAATGAGGTTTGAGCTTTGGCTTATGCTTAAAATCTGTCTACTCAGTCTCACTTAGGTATAACAGAGTTAGTTTAGCAATAAAAGAGCACCTTAGAACCAATAAAGTCAAAATCACCTTGAATCTGTTTTAAGTTCATGACTGTTGGAATTTTCAAAAAGCCAAAGCTTGATTTATGTTCAAATATCAGTAGGTTAGCTTAATATAGCTTTACTTTAGCTTAATTCATCAATCTTAGTCCATAAATTGGTTTCAAAACTCATTTTAGTCAAACTTTGCAACTGTTAAGAAAGTCAAAATGAAAAAGTCATTTTCAGCTCAACTTGGGTGATTTTTAATGAATTCATTTCTGGATCAATTTAAGTAAAATTTTGGGTTTTTCTAGTTCAGTTGGTCAAGGTTCTTAAGCTTATTTTTGTTGAATTTTTGGAAACTCTTACAAGCTTCAAAACAGCTTGTCAAAATGGTCATAAGTCCCCTGTACACACTCAGTGTATACTGAGTGTGCACAGGTGTTGTGCAGAGCTTGTCACAAGCTCATTGGAGCTCATCTTGGTCTGGTTTTTGGTAGCTAGCCAGGTCCACTTTAGGTTCCAACATCTAGTTCTGAGTTCAGCTTATTTGAGTAGCTTATTTTCTAGCCACAAAGTAGCACCCCAAAACTGTTTTTGGCACTTAAGCTCAAATCATCAAATCTGTTTAGTTTGCATGTCAGAGGTTTAGGATAGTGGTAATTAGTTGCTTTTGAGTATTTTTAGCATATTATAGCTTCTGTGATCATTTAGTTCTCTGTTGGTACCTTTAGCTTATTTTGAGTGCTTATTACTTAAGCAGTTTCACTGCAGCTTCATATTCTCTCACATAAGCCACTGTTTTTATATTTTTCACAGATTTAGAATATTATTTTAGATTTTTCTTGAATTTTTCAGATTTTTCTAGTTCTGTTTGCTATTTTTCTTTATTTAAATCAGTCTTTAGTACTTTTTAATTAGCTTTTAATACAAATAAATCAAAAAAGTTTCAAAAAAAATAAGTTTTCATTTTTCCTAGGTTAAGATAAATATAAAAAGCAAAAAAATAATTTTTCTAGATTTTTCATAGTTTAATTTGTAATTTTTAGAAATTTAATTAGTTTTAAATAGTTTTTAATTCATAGAAAATAGAAAAATAATCAGAAAAATACAAAATTAGTTTTGAAAATTCTCTTTAGTTATTTTAGATTTTTCTAAGTCATAATTTTATTTTTCTAGCTTTATTTCATATTTTCTTGTATTTTAGGTTATTATTAAATAAGTAAAAATAGTTTTTAATTAATAATAATTAAATAAATAGTCATAAAAATAATTTTCTTTTTCTCAAAATTTTCTTTTATCATTAGGTTTGTAAAAATGTCATTTTTATATTTTTAGGATTAGTATTGTTTCAGTTTTACATTTTCTTTTGTACGTTACGTAGTTTTTAAGTTAAATTTATAAAAGAAAATTCAAAAATTCAGATTTTAAAAATAGTGATAGCGTTTATTTAATATAATTTATTTTTTTTAATTTTCTTTAATTTGCATTTAAGCCCCTGTAATTTATAAACTTTTTCTTTAGGTATAATCAACCATATCCTTTTCCTGTTCAAATTCTCTCGATCACTATTCGTTTGATTATTCATCGCACAGCTCGTTGGGACATAATGACCTGGGGAAACACTACACTCCTCTGATCTTCATTGTATTGGTGTCTGAGCTGTTTGAAGTTTATTACGGTTAACCATTCACAAGTGGTTAGCTTGTGTGATAAAACTTGACGGTTTTGCATCGATCAATAGCACAGTCTGGAGCAGGTACTAACTCCCATACATCAAGTCGATCAAACTCATGAATTTCATCTTGCATGGCATTGAACCAGCTATCTTCATTCATGGCGGTTTTAACATCTTTTGGTTCGATCTTAGATAGTACGGAGTTGAAGAAGCACCATAAGGCATCTGTTGCAAGTTGTTTCCGTGTTGATACAGGGCAAGAGGGATTTCCAATGATGTTGTCTAGTGGTTGATCGTGAGTCCATTTTCTAAGGTGTTCATGTGGCAGTTGTTGAGGGACTGAGGTAGCAGAGTTGATGTCTCCTGAAGAAGATGGTTCTGATGATGATTCAGGAGCAAATATGTTTTCAAATGGAGCATCTTCAGGAGTAGCAAAGGGATTAACTTCATCATTGAGGCCAGAAACAGTTCCATGATGTACATTTGAAGAATGATGATTTGTTGATGAGACTGAAGGATCAGCAGCAGGCGCTTCTTGACTTAAAGATATTGAGATTGAGGGATTGTCTTCATTCACAGGAATATGAGCAGCCTCTGTTGTAGGAATCGACACCTCATTAGTACTTGGATCATAAAGTTCATCAAACATAGGATCAAACAATTTCTTTAAATCATCTTCAGATGGAGGTACATATGGAGTTTCTTGAGAAGAGTTTGGAACAAGGGATGAACCAATGGGACTGTTTTGAAGTGTGGGTCCTGAACTGAATTGTCCAGGAGCCATTTGACCGGTCAGCTCATCAAACGTAACGTGAATTGTTTCCATGATATTTCGGGATCTTTTGTTGTAGATTCGGTATCCCTTTTTGTTTGGTGCATACCCTACAAAAACTCCAATGTCTGCTTTAGCTCTAAGTTTGCCTAAGTCTTGACCCTCATTAGTTGGATAACATAATGCACCAAACACACGAAGGAAAGAGAGATTAGGTTTTCTGTTGTGGACAAGTTCATATGGAGTTTTTCCATGAACAGTGTGAATCAGGGAACGATTTTGTGTGTAGCATGCAGTGGCAATAGCTTCAGCCCAGAGAAACATTGGAACCTTTGAGTAAATCAGCATTGTTCTAGAGGCTTCTACAAGAGTTCGATTTCGTCTTTCAACTACACCGTTCTGTTGAGGAGTTCGTGGAACACTTCTTTGATGGCTGATTCCAATGCTTTCATAAAACTCACTAAGTTGTTTGTTAACAAACTCAGTTCCATTGTCTGTTCGGATAATTCTGACGGTTTTGTTAAGTCGAACCTGCAGCTGTTTGATGAGTTTGATGATGATATCAGGAGTTTCATCCTTTGTCCTCAAGAACTTGACCCAGGTGAATCTAGAGTAATCATCAACCACAACTAACACATATTTCTTCCCAAAGATATTCTGCACCCTCATTGGTCCACATAAATCCATATGAATCATATGAAGAACTTCTGTGACAGAGTTAGTAGGTTTGGGTCTATGGGCATACTTCTTGCTTTTTCCCAATTGACATGCTGAACAAAGATGATCCTTTTCGTACTTGAGTCTAGGTAACCCTACAACTAAGTCCTTTCTGGTGAGATCATTGATGGTGCCGAAGTTCAGGTGATTGAGACGACGATGCCATAACCATGACTTTGTTTTCGAGGCCTTTGACAACAAGCAAATAGGAGAAGACTTCATCATATCATCGATAGAGATGGTGTAAAGATTTGAGCCACGAGTTCCTCGTAACAATTCCTTACCATCAAGTTCTCTAACAAAGCAAGTATGTTTTCTGAAGGCTACTTCTAGATCAGAATCACAGAATTGACCAACAGAGAACAGATTATGACCAAGACCTTCCACATAATATACTCTAGAGATGACACTATCACCCACAACATAATCACCATAACCCATAATTGCACCGAAATGATCATTTCCAAATCTAACTGTCCCGATGAATTTGCTCACGAAGTTCATGAGCCGTGACCGGTCGCCAGTCATATGCTTGGAACAGCCTGAGTCCAGGTACCACAGAACGATTTGAACGATCTGCAGTTGAACACAGACAAGAATGGATAACTGGATAATTGGGATCCCCATGCAAGAATGGGTTCCATTTGGTTAGTAACACTGGTTGGAACACCCACATCAGAAATAGAAGCATTCATATCAGAAGATAAGGCAATGGAATCATTGTGAATAGATGCAGTACTAGTGTCTGTATTAGTCATGTTCACAGTGTGCTCACTTCTTAAGGGAATAGATCTACCAGTAGGCATCCATTTTCTAGTGGGCATTGTCTGATTAGTCTTACGACCAACAGGTATCCAATAATAGCCTATCTTACTAAATGTTCTTCCTGTGGGTTTCCACTGTTTTCTAACTTTCTTTCGTTTTTGCCTTCTAGCCTTCTTAGCATGATTTTTAGCATTAA